>JAMQGT020008185.1:0-12014 GCA_024447675.2 Pterophyllum scalare
CTTATACGGGGTCGGTCCGATTGTTGGGGTTCTCTTTATCCATCCATAGGGTTTTTTACTTTCCCACATAAAGTGCCTCGAGGCAATCTGTCTCATCGTCATTGAGCACTGATATAAAGAAATCTGCATCGAATTGAGGGTGTTAAACTTTGATTAGGAGTTTTGTAATTCTTTGCTTTCTGTTTGCTGCATCAGGAATGTTTGTGGTGTAAAAACAGCCAGGACTCGGTTGGTCCCTAAGGCCTCAAAAATGCTGGTTTCATTGTAAGGAAGCCTAAATCAGCAGCTGGTTTGGAGACGTTTGGGTCAAACTGATGCATTTATTCTTTTCTCACTGTAACCCTTTAAATAGAAGGAAACATTTCCTGAAAAACTGTGTATGACAGACCTTGCTGGAAATTTATCCGAGCAAATAGATTGTTCCTAAACCTTATCTTTGGCCAAGCTTAAATCAAATGACTTATCAGCAGCTGCAGAATGAAGTGATGCAGGTAATTTCATATCAGAACAATTTTAATGAAACTACAGAGAACATGTTTCAGTTCAACACAGATAAACAGTTATCAAAGCAAAACCACAGAAATAGATATGATTTTTATGATCCCTCAAAGACTCCAGTTTGCAAGTATTTGATCTGCAACGTTCTCAAGGTTAAAGTGTGGAGACACTGAAAAGAACTTCAAAGGTATAGTTCCTCCTTCAAATTTGATATTAGTATTTGCCTAATTCAGAGTCTTTAACTTCTCGCAGGACATTAGTGAACTAAAGGGCAGATTTAATTATCCAAAATAACTGAAAGTCAACAATCACTTCTTCAAAAACAGAGAGCTGTATTATCATTAACGCAGAGCAACTCGAAACGACAACGAGTATAACACGCTCGTGCTTTGATGCCCGACATGCAGGAGGTATCACCCCAGATCAGATGAATACGGTTTGAATAAAAGCACCATTGTGCACATATCTCGTGCTGTTTTATTTGGTATAAAGCCAAATAAAATTGGTATATGTAATTCCAGTTTTGTGTCCCCCTTAATCTATTGAAGGACCAGTTCAAGACAAACATATTCAGTGAGAAAGAGAGAAAACAAACAACAAAATAAGAGAAAAATGCAATGAATTCACCCAGTAAACCCAGACTACACATCTATTCAGTTTTTAGATATAAAAAGTTCAAAGTCAAAGACATTTCTTAATCTTCTACTGTGCAGAGATAAAAAGCCTGCAGTTTGTCATTACATTCATCTGCTGAAGAAGGAAACATTTCTACGGCCACCTTGAACGTGAAGCTAAGACGCATTTGAGCAAGAGCGCATCTGCCACATACGACACTGTAAAAACTGCTCTCCAGCTCAGTCAAGCAACGCCGCCAGGTGGACACTCCAAACATCAAAGGCGCAGGGAATGGCATTCACAGTGAAGCGAGGCAGACGCATCTATAGCTCGCATTTTTTTTTAAATTAAAATAGCTGGATGAAAGCTTTTGCTAGGAAGTTTTTAAGTTTAAAAAATATTGTGTCAATTATAGCTTCCGCAAAAACTATTAAATATAAGGTGGTGAGACCCGGTAACTTTTTATTTAGTCAGTGAGCTGCCCTTAAATGAAGAAGCAAAACTAATATAAACAATTTAGTGTGCTAAAAGCAAGTCAGTCCTACTTAATTTTAAGTAATAATTCCACTTAAAAATAAATCAACTTAGAAAATTATCAGCTCTGTTTTGTACTCTCTTTTTTTTTTTGTGAACACATTGGCGTGCTTTATACACTGCACAGGCTAGAGGAACACTGCTTTAATTAACATTTGCATAACAAACTCACTCTCTGTCATGGCAGCAGTCTCAGCCATGGTGGCCTGTTTTAACACACAAACACTCGAAACCACAAATCCACAACAATCAGTGTCTAAACAAAAGCTAAAAGGACAAAAGTAAAATAAGGATCAACACTACCAGCTGTGGACCTGGACATTAAAAACAGCTTTGTGATCAGCCCTCTGCTCTTGCTGGTGCAGAGGAACTGCCTATGCTCAGTAAGCACTCAAATTCACATTAAGAAATGAAACAAGTGTTTCCGAGTAGAATGTGAAGAAAATTCAATGTAAACAAGCAAACTAACAACAAAAAATATTGAAATTAAGTAAATCTTAATAAGCTGAGCAGTAAAGTGGTCGACAGCAATTTATGGGTGAGCAAGATATCAAACACAGCTTATAGTAAAAACCAAGCAGACTGAAGCCTGAATAAAACCTCATTTCACTTTAATACAGCAATAACAATTTCTACAATTCCTTAAACGCCACAAGACCCTTTAAAAACCTGTCAAATCATTTCCACTAGCTCAAGTCTGCCAAAAACTAAATACATTTACACACAATCACAACCAGAATCATGTTAAATATTATTTTGTAGTTTTTGTTGTTGTTGTTTTTATCCATTTAAACTGTACTTGCCAGGGCATTAATCTTCATACTGTAATTTTTTTTTTAACGAGTATAAGAGAAGAGGTTTGTGAAATATCTTTTACAGGAGCAAGGCATAAATTAATGTTTCCCTAAAATTATACTAAATTATTAGTTGGTTGGCTGGGTTAGTAGTCCAATTATATTTTATTTTTCAATACACACTTTATAATTTATTTTGTGTGGCTCATAGTTACAGCAGTCTTAAAGCTCAGCGGGTGCTGTAGCCTCACGGCTAAAGCATGAAATGCAAGTAAACACAGTCCAACTCCGACACCCACGTTAAACACCTCAAACGTACGCCCTGCACTGAGCTACCATTCAACCTTTAACATTTCTAATATCTATTTTACGCTGACTTAAAGTGAGAGACATCAGTGGGGTGAATATTATCTTCCTCACAACCGCAGGTGACTCAGAAACACACAAACACACTCACGCGAGAATAAAGATCTGAAACTTTATATATTCAAAGTTCAAAGAAAATGAAATTCAAACACTGAAGTTGATTTCACAGTTGGGTGCTTGTTTAAGCTTGTTCAAATCTGGTTTTGACTTTTCCTGCCATATTTGTTCTCTTTATGCACAGAAGCATGACTCGGATGTTGAATTACTGCAGTTTACCTCGAAGCTGTTCCCTCGCCCATTTCTCTCTTTCCAGAATCATTTTTAGCTTTCAAAGTTCAAACTTATGTTTACAGAAGAAGAAAATGACACAAAAGATTGATAATTCTTCTAAACAATTATGCTGCGAGACACTAACCGTTTTCATTTATTGTTCGGTCATTTTGTCGGGTTTAAAGGGAAATGAAGGGCAGTTACTCTAAGAGCAATATGTTCCAAATAAATTTAATAAGGTATCTACTGCAGTATCTAAATATTTAAAGTATCTCACACGTTCTGCGTTTGCGTGTATACATTTTTAATTCATCGATAATTGCTGCGCTTGTGAAATTGGCTGAATTTCCTTCTGTGTGTATGAAAGTGTGAGAAGGAAAAACAAACCCAAAATGTCAAATGTCTGTCACACAGGAAGCTTATCAGGCTGCGACCTTTTGATAATTGGTTCTTGCTGTTTTTTGTTGTTTACAGGGTGATTTTATGCCGGTACACAAAATAGACACGGGAAATTGCGACACTGCAGACTTATTGTTATTTTAGGTTTTCTTCACGTGACGATCTTCATTTTTTCGCAACAATGAAGCCATTTTTGTTTATGAAAGCGGTCTAAAGTGCTGTTTTTATTTCATGTCCCTCTATTTCCCTTCTAGGTAAATAGTTGTTTTGCGTCTCAAAGAAGAAGCTCGGCGGACATGCTTTGAATTTTGCAGGCCATCGACTCACCGCAAAAACCAAAGTCCAAAGAGCCCAGAGACTTAAGGAGCGGGGAAACGGGGCTAAAATAAGCATGCACACGTTACCAAAATAAAGAAATCACGTTTGCATGACTGATTATTTAATCATACTGAGCAATAAAAAAAAAAAATCCTGAAAATGCAGCTGATTTTATATTTCCAGCCGACATCGAACTGAAGCTTCACGCTCCTTCTTATCATAAAGTTTTACTGCCTGCTCCCCCTTTCCATAAAATCTGCGAGACTTTTACAGCAGCACTTGTAATTATACAATTCCTTTATGCCTTAAAAGTCTCATCGTGGTGCATAAATGTGTCTACAAAGTAGCGTGCACAAAATGTGAATCATGAATGGTGAGATATTTAATTGCCAAGGATGTGTGTAACACTTAGGTCACGTGGGGGAATCGCAATATTTTATTTCACTTTGGTAAAAGTGAGTATTGACATTTGCTGGTGCTGAAAACTTGGAAAGAAAAAGAACAAAATGACCGCATTTTTGCGGCGAATGATGCGGGCTATGAGCGGACACGAGAGGAAGTCCGTTGTAAATAATTTCACAGCACAACTGCTCGATAATCACAGATGATGTAGAATATGTGAATTTTATTAAATACAATTACTAAGGGGAATGACTGATGTCAAAACCAAAACAGCATCGTGATTCCTGCTGAAACTCAGTGGAAAGAAACATGGACGAAAACCCGCAAGTAAATACGTTTAAACTCAGCGCTCTGCCCTGTCAGAACTTACTAGGGAAAATTTGGATTCAAAATTTTAAAATAGTATATATTGTCCGGAAAAAGTTGGATAAACTTTTTTTTTCCTAAGATGTGACAATAGCCTACACCTTCTGCCACGCAGACTTGGTATTAATGTTGTGATATAGTTTATGGTTGTACATTACGCTCATATTTAATCGAAATTTAAAAAAGGCGTCGAAAATAGTGTTTAAATTTGCCTGAAATATGTTTTAGACGGAGAGAAGTGTGAGGACTGCAGAGGAGAAAAACAAAGACGAAAGACTGGGCTTTTTTTCTGTGGGAAGGAGTCTCCCTCTAGTGGATAAACTACAACAATGTATCTCCTCTTTGCTCTTTCTGGCTTTCACACGCCCAGTGACATTTACCGAGTATAGCATGACCTCACATTACTGTCGGTCACCTAGGTTTCAGTTTCTGCAACACCCATGCAGTGAGAGCTGCTCCGACCAGGTAAACAGTCCACGCATGATGACTGATGCAGTGATGAGAGGGAAAGTGTTTCCTGAAAAGCTGTTTCTCAGCTTGATCAGCAAGGCTATAGGAGTCAGAGCTACATATTAAATCACTAGAGCAATAAACAAGAATGTCATTCTCAATGATGTTTGACCGAAGCACAAAGATTAAAATACATTTTGAGTTTTGAAAAGTGCAGCAGTTCTTGCTATAACCTGTCAAGTGAGTTAAAAATATTGGCAACCAGAGAAAATCCAAATATATTCATCTTCTGGTACTTTTAACAGGTGTTTTGTTGTGTTACCAGCAATTTGGGCTTAAAATGAACTCATCCAAGGAGGAATTAATTCATTTTTTACTATCCATCCAACCATTTTCTTCTACTTCTCCAACTGAGGGTTACGGGAGCACAGGAGCCTATCCCAGACATCACAGGGTGAAAGGCTCGGTACGCTGTGGACAGGTTGCCAGTCTATCACAGAGCTACACAGAAACTGACACACATTCATGCTCATATTCACACTTATGGACAATAAAGAATTACCAAGTAACCCAGCATATTTGTCTTTGGACTGAAGAAGGATACCAGAGCACCTGGAGAGAACCCACGCAGGTACAAGAGGAACATGCAAAGCCCAGATAGAAAGCTGTAAGCTGGCCAGTGGATTCAAACCCTTCTTTGCTGTGAATTGACATTGTTAAACACCTCATCACCATTCCACCGGACTTTTGATTAATCAATGGGAAACAAACTTGTCGAGTCTGACTGTGCCACATGAGACCTCTGCAGGCTTTAATGTAAACCTGCCTCCTTTCTAGGAGAACAATAACTTGATATTTCTGTCATGGCTGCTGTTGTTGAAATCTAGCTCTATCATATCTGTCACAGGCTGAGAGTACAGATCACAAGCAATCACAGGGCCCGTGGTACATGTTTACCTTTAATGTGTGCTGCTAAACTGAGGATATATTTCACCACACTGAAAGAGGTTAAAAATGAAGTAATTACAGTTTATAATTTCACAAAGAAAATAACCAACTTTTAAAAAAAAAAAAGCATTAATGTATGTTTTGCTTCCCTTTAGCAGCCACATAATCGCCTCATCTATATACAAAAAAAAAAAAAAAAGAGTATGAATATTTGCATTTGTGTAAAAAGAAAAAAACTATATACAGTACCAGTCAGAAGTTTACATATGGGCGAGTGTGTCCAAACTTTTGACTGGTGCTGTACATACATATGAAATTACTTATTTTCTGCAACATTAAGAAGTTCCTGCACCTGCTTTGAAGTCTGCTAAACTCAGAAACATCAGCTATGTTGCACTATAAAACACTGACTGTGCTGTTGATCCCTCTATATATAGCCTTTATAAACAGATGTTTCCATGGGGGAGATGAGTTCTATCCTTTAACTGGTTTAATTGTTACTACCATCAATTCCCAGAATAAAGACCTGCAGTACCTTCCCACACGGCCGTTCTCTCTACACGCCCTTCCTTCACCCAGGCATCACTGTTTGTTTTGCAGATCACACAGAAGAATAGAAAGAGCCAAAAACAGTCATCTCACATTTAAACCAGGTAACCTGACACGAAGTCGAAACTGTGCGGTTCAAATGAGGGCGGCAAAGTTACAGTTTCTTTAGTTCGGTACCGAAAAAAATGAAACAGATATGCACGTTTTCTGTCTTCAAGTAACAATGCTAGTAATATGTATACAAATTCACTATTAAGTAGTTGCTTATTAATACACATATTGCCATTTTCCTGGCTCTTCAATAGTGATTATAAAGCACTTACTAATGACTTACTCTGCAAAAACATATTCTCTAGTTTTCCCTGAATTATCCATCAGTTATTGATAATAGCTTGACACGTAAGCTTGACACATTTTTAGCAGTAATCAGTAGGTCATTGACAGAAATCTCTTACAGTTAATAGCCTCATACGATGTGGAATATAGTCATACAGAATTATTAAATAGTGCTTTATAATAACTACTGAAGAGCTACTATTCTAAGTGTTGTACAATGTCCAGTGTGATTATGCCCTAATTTTCCAAAATTACTTGTACAAATTTATTCAGATTAGTCTTTTCTGATGTACAATGATATCGGGCGGCTTTTTTTTTTTTTTGCACAACTATTAAGCATGTTTTAAACACTTTGTTTTGCTGCAGAATTCTTTAGTGTAAGCTTTGTCTTTTGAATAATTTTGTCCCATTACATTTTTTTAAAAACTATTTATTTTTGGTTTATATACCAGTTCAATTAATTTGCAAAAATGACTCAAAGAGGCATGTTAGTGTCCTCACAGCATGAGCACATATAGTAAACTCTAATGTAATTGTCCAAACACAAAGCAAACATCAAATTGTTACATCTGAGAACTTTTCGTCTTTTTTATTTTACATTCATTTGAAAGCCTGCTCAAAATGCTCATAGTTATAGTATTTAGAGTATTTAGAAGATAATTAAAAAGAAAAAAAAGCAGCACAACATGAACTTGTAAAAGGGAACTGTACTGACATTAAAATGGAAAAATGAAGCACAGACAAGAAGCACCACTAGAGGCTGACAGTGCTTGTACCTTATTTACAGTAACTATCATGGCTTCTTTAACCAAATGTGGTCATAGTAAAGGATCAAAATGCGGCACAAAGCAATTTGAGGCTGAGGCGGGTTCATTTTAAAGAATTATTTGAACCCTGTAACCTCTGTATTTCACCAAGCGCCGTCTCTAACAGAAGAACAGTCATTTTTCTCTGAGAGTTACCAAAAATAAAAGCCAACAAATGAGACAGCTAAGCGTAGAATATGAGCTTCTGAAAACATCTTTGTCATTTGTCTCTTACAACTCCTGAGTAATGAGCAGAGTGATGTTTGTGGCATTCTTAGTCATTTACTGTATCTTGAAGCGTAATTCGTGATGAGTAAAGGTGCAACAGAACACACACACACGCCCACAAACTAGTGACCTACTACTGTTTTCAACTCGACAGGATATTCAGTTTTAACATTTATTGATCTCAAACCTGACATCTGACTCACACACACACCCTCATCCTGACTGTTGTGAAGGGTTTATCGTCATTTAGGGACACAAATCTCGCAGCCAGCTCAGAACCTGTCCTATAGCACACACACCCTTGCAATACTGCGCGCACCCCCCCCCCTTCAAAAATCACTCAACCTTTTTTTTTTCTTTTAAAGGATACTATGTGGAGCCCTGCAGTTAATTTTTCATGTGAAATAATAAAAAGAAATGTTGGAGGCTCTGTTCTACAGGAAATTTCAATCTATTATAATACTTCTTTTTTAACTGTAACACAATGATATTCATTTCTATTAAGTTAGCACATTGACCCAATGACTGAAAAACTGTACACCACTGACTCATGAATTTCTATAATGAAAGGCTTTTTAAGGACAATGTCATGGTTTCATGTTAAGACAAACCAAAACCAAGTTTGATTCAAACCAGTACTAAACGTACGTGCACACACTTGCACACATGCATACAAAAGCATTTTTCTATCTTACGTTGTGTTCTTTTAATCGTCTTTTTATAACCACTTGTTTTGGTCTGTTCTCATTTTCTGCATTTACTGTAACGCACACAGAGGGTAAAAAAAAACAAAACAAAAACATACGACTCACTTGTTTCTAGTGAATCCAAGTCAAAACTGCTCTGATATCTTATGCACTGTTCTGCAGCTTTGAAACTTTTTTTGTAGCCATCAAAGCAAAAACAACACGGATAAAACATTTGTAACTAAACCATAATGGTACAATAAATAGTAAAATTAGGGTGTTACGGTACAGTTTGTTTACTTGAATTAAAAATTATTCCTGATCATTTGAATCTGTTTCAAAACAAGGTGCATTTATTCAGGGTCCTCCTCACTCCAACCAAATACTAAATAGATAATAGTTTGTGATGCGGCTGTTCTGTCAACTTCTGCTTCCTAATGAATAATTGTGTTTTGGTGCTATACAAATAAAGCTGAATTGAATTGAATCTTATGAGACATTGTGGAATAAAAAAGTTCCAACACAGCTACTAATGTGAATCAATAAAAGGTATTCTTAGTTAAAGATGGGAACTGAATTGATTGCTCAGTGATATCAGGATCAGTATTAACAGTCCTTAATCTAGCTGGCAGTATATTGATAAATCAATTTTAATACATATCTGTGTATCAATGCATATTTTATATGTATTGATGTGTACGTGTTAACTCAAGAGGAATATATTTAAAAATCTAAATACAGTGTAGCCGCAGACTAAGAGAAAAAAAGCCAATCACTGTCGAGGGAGACGTGATGCGGAGTCATTTTCTGTTCTTCAGTTGTTACTTTAATTTTCTAGATGACACATAGCAGATTCTCACTTCTTCTATAGCTGCTCTTATCTGCTACAGACAAGCCTTTAAATAAATAAGTGTAACCCTGTCAAGTGTGTTGAAAAGCTGCTGTACTTTGATGTGTACAATCTTAAACCCAGTTGAAAACTCTTAACACTTACATTTCTAGTAAGTAATGTTAAATTTGAGTAACCCTTAACTGTGCTTATACCATCAAATCTAATGTAATTCTTTATGCATGGTTCAACATTTTAATAATCACTATCAGTGGTATTTAAGCAGCAGTAATTGAATATTGTGCTCCCCACCCCAACCCTGAATTGGATAAGTGGAAGAAATGGATGGATGGATGGATGGATGGATGTGAATATTCTTTGTACAAGCAAAGTAAGCCCAATACTTGCTGCCAGACTGACTGACCAAACTGTTTTCAAATATATGTAATGAGCTGTCAAACATAATCACTGGCTGAATTATGTTCTGAGTGAATTAAGAGCCACATCTTTTATATTGCACTGAGGTTTCAGAGTCTTGGTGGCAGTGGTGGGAGCACTTTAACTTTAGATTTATGGTCTACATGCAGGGGAAAAAAAATACAAGTAAGGAGAAAAAGTGGTTTCTGCCAAGTGTTGAAGATCTTGTTGTGTCTCAAGATCCCAACCTTATTCTCCAAATAACTTATGAAATGATTAATCGTGTATAAACATTTTACAGGCTGCATGTCATGTCTATGCATTTTTCCTTTTGTGTGTCATTTAACAGTATGAAATGACTGGGTTTAATGGTCAGAGAACGAGTGTCATTACTCAGCATCATATGACATGAAATGGTACACAAAACAGCTTACAGAAATTGCCTTGTTATTCATCCCATATGCTCATTCTACCAAGCTAAGTATAAAAAAAAAAGTTTGCAATGAGACTTATTTAGGTAAAAAGAGTTACACTGAAGTTAACAGATGTTTTTGCAGCTTCCCAGATACTTCAATTAACATTCCCTCATTACATTCCCATTAAAACATATCTGCACAACTCAGATCATACAGTACGCAAATAGGACTTTATAGGATGCAGTGTCTGAATAACTGGATGTCTACATATATTAGGAGTTAGGACCACAAGAGGCTGTTTCCACCATTCACATGCTACAAAGCAGATAATTAATTCCTGTTAACTGAACAAAGTATTTTAGAGGACTCCTTCGACACTACAATGATTCTTTGTTTCCTGCCTGGTTTTGTTGCTTATTAATCCATACCCTACACACATGATTAATGAACGGTTTAGATGAGTGTTTACCAAAGGATGAGGTTTGAATGACAGCTACCATAAAAACAGTAATTTTTAAATTTATGGGGGTGGGAGAGTCTTTCATGTTTCTCTACCCGGCAACAGAGAGCTGAGTCATCTCTGTCACAGCCCTCCCACGCCTACCCACGCTGCACTGCTCTCAGTCTCTCTCGGCGGTGAAGATGCATGGCCATGGACACGATACCAAAACTAACTGCATCACTTCATCCTGGCCCGCAGGTGACAAAAACATACATTTACTGTAAACGGGGGGAGCCTTGGCGGAACAGGGCTGGCATAGGTGGATGAGAGTGTATTGTGCGTCGTGTGTGAGTGAGTATACCATCTGACAATAAATGGAAACTGATACCACTTATCAAACATTACGAAAAGTGCGTGGAATGAAAGAAGTATTTGAAAGAGCAGAGAGCAAGAAACAGAGTGAAAGATATGTTTCTATGTACATATTTTGACTGCAATTTCATACAGCCATGCAGTCCAAAGCACTTAATATACAAGATTAGTATTGTGCAGACCAAGTACTGTATGAAGTAATAATTAAGACTTAACGAAGGTCCAGGTCAAACGCATCACTCCAGTGTAGCAGAGCAATGGTGTTGCTAATGCGTTTTTGTCATGTTAACAGTCTTCAATGTTAAATGATGATTTAGCTGGAAAACCAGGTACACGTAAGGCCCACTTTGAATCTGTTCCACTTCGAATTTGTTGATGCTGGTCCCTGTCGAGACAAAGCCAAGCCCCTCCAACAGCATTCCAGAAGTCCACATGAACAAGTTCTAATTAAACATGCTCAATTAAATAACCCTGTGTGACAGAACCGCCTGTGGGCAGTTCATTTAGTTTGCACAGCTGTTCACTTTTCATGTTTTAATTGGTGGTTCGACTACTCAGCTGACTTCCTGGTTTGAGGCTGAATGGCCATATTTTTTTTATTTTTTTGCATGAAGCAAGAATGACAGGGTTGTAACTTCTTGAGCCCAAATTATACTTTCCATATCCACTGAGCCACAAGGATCTGAACACTAGCATTAAATTCTCCAACTGCATAGCTTGGAGGTTTTTGAGCCATGCCTTGACATCAACAGTATGCACTAACAAGACTCAACATATCTGCTGTGCATCTGCCTATAAAGAAAACTCAGCATATTACTACACAAACACGCATGTTCAACAAACTGTCCATCTGTCCAAGTGACAACTTTGCACAAAAAAACAAAAACAAACGAACACATGCTAAAGTCAATAGGCTAAATTAGAAAAGAAGGCTTTTCTGAAACTGTATATGAACGATGGACATTGTGACATC
>JAMQGT020008186.1:0-17926 GCA_024447675.2 Pterophyllum scalare
CCGTGCATTTTAATACCATGGTATACCGTGAAACCGGTTACCGCTGCAACCCTACTGTCAAATAAAGCCTTGCTTTTTTTCCTTAGTTCAGCCTGCCCATTTTAGAATTAAACATGACTGTGATATTGTTTTTTTTCTTCTTCTTTTTAAGGTAACCAGGAAGTGGAGGAGCTAGATCTTGACGATGCCCAGTTGTTAGCCAGTCTTGAGTCTCAGGAGGAAGTTGAAATGCTTCAGGTTGAACCTGCTCGAGACAGTGGCTACAGCACGCTGCGTGAGACTTCCTCTCAGTCTTCGAGAACCTCGTCCGTCAGGAGCCTTGTCCCAGAACCCTCATCCAGGTGGGTGGTTATCAATGCCACGTCTTGACATTTTCCGGATGTAATGCCTCACTTTACACCGTCCGACAAATATAGTTTCTTGGCATTTTTAATTTTAGCATCATGTTTATCTTCAGGAAAAAATACTTTAAGAAGGTTTTAAAGCATTCATTCCACACCTTCTTTACAAAGTTATTGAAAAAAATGTCTTTGAGTTTCTGCAGCCATTTATGGGAGCGACATTTTTAAAAGAGATGTACTGAAGACAGTATAGCTACAGAATGAGAAGAAATAACAGGGTAGACTCAAATGTCACAACAATTTCAGTTTTATTTAAAGTTCATCAATTTCCTGAACAGACAGAAGCAGCTGAGAATGAAGTAGAACACTGGTCTTTTTATTCGGGAGGAAAAAGACAATTTATTATATAAAATGCTTAGCCTCATAGCATAATTGCCTAAGTCATATTTTGGCCAGATTGAGATATCTGCCTACCTCTGCTCTGCAGATTCATTTAGGCAGATATCTCAATTTGGCCAAAATGGGATTTAGACAATTATGCTATGAGACTGATGAAATGCAAAGAAAGCTGTGTGGGGTAGAATTATTTCCAGTAGGACTGAACTCCACAGTTAGTAGCTTATACTGCCCTTGTCTGCTCACACAGGCAAATAAGATTGTCTTATGTTTATGTGTTGTGCTGTTTTTGTGACTGAATGTTCAAGGATAGGATGAGGCAAAGCTGAAGAAAAAACAAACAAACACAAAGTATGTTCCTAATTTTCAGTTTCTGAAGTCTGTAATCTTATGTTTATTATTCAAAAAAAAGATCTAAACTCTGTTCTGCTTATTAAG
Source organism: Pterophyllum scalare (assembly GCA_024447675.2). Lineage (NCBI taxonomy): Eukaryota > Metazoa > Chordata > Actinopteri > Cichliformes > Cichlidae > Pterophyllum > Pterophyllum scalare. The sequence goes on from JAMQGT020008186.1 coordinate 1,176, forward strand.
GCATATATGTCCATGTGAACCGCTTTGTCCAACATTACTTTGAATGATGAGCTGATTAACCTTAAAGCCCTGCTAGTTCAGTCCAATATAATTGACTTGTGTGTGTCTGTGTGTGTGTGTCTTTCAGAAGTCAAATCTCCACCCGCTCTGACAGAGGTGGTTCGACCCGAAGCAACAGAGGTGGTTTCAATCCGGGTTATCTAGAAGCTGACCTCTTTGGCTCAGTCCCCTCTGATGAAATTCATCAAGAGTTCCAAGATCACAACATGGCAGACGAAGACTTTCCTGATGAAGACTTTGATGAGATTCCCCTGGATGAGTTGGACAGTGTGATTTTCCTGGAAAATGAAAATGTTCCTACATCATCTGACAGCAGTTACAGAAACACACCACAGAACAGCAGAACAACAGGAAATTCATCAAGAGCAACAAAACCTCAGGCTGCACAGTTTGAATCACGCAGTTTGAGTGGTTCTGGGTCACGACTCAGGTCTATCAACTCCAGATCCAGCACACAGAAAAGAGACACTAGTGAAGCTTCATGGCAATTAACAACAATTCCCCAGCCATTCCTTTCTCCAGCAGCTTCAGAGGAAACGCATCAATTAGAATTTGCTACTAATGATGAGATTGAGTTTGTGGATGAAGATATGGACTGCATTTTGGAGAAGGCAGAGACCAGTGGGAAGACGAGAGGACCGAATGACGTCCCTGTTCAACAATCAGAAACTGGGAGATCATCCAAACAGGATGCTCAGAGTGACAGCACGCTCCCTCCTGTCACTCTGACCTCTCCACCTTTTACATACTTGCGCTTTCTCGAAAATTTGATGTCCAAACCACTTCTCCAAACCATCGAGATACATGTCAAAGCTTTCATTGTTACTCTCTTGGGAAAACTGAGCAGCAGTAATGGTGTTTGGAGTGTTTCCGCTACAATATCTGACGGAACTGGTTACCTGGATGTGGAGTTGTCCAATGAGGTTTTGACAGGCCTTCTGGGCTTCTCAGTAGCAGTGAAGGGGGCTCTGAAGCGTGACCCATCCAGGAGAGGTGAGCTGGATGCTGGGATGAGGAGATGCCAGGAAGAGCTTGTGGACATGTGCTGCATTATGACCGTTATTGTTCAACCGGAGGGCAGGAAAGCTGTGGTGACCAAAGCAGACCCTGTCAGTGAGAAAATACTCCAGGAGCTGGAGCAGAGGGTGAGAGACAGGAGAAAATAAACATAGAGGTTGAGGGGAAGTGGGCGATAATGAGAAAATTGCAGGCAGCGGAAAAGTATATTGCCCTTAAGGAGAGATGAAAAATTGCCAACAAAAACGTGGTAGATGTGGCATCACTCAACAGCCTTGAAAGTTTTCTTTTTATGTAATGCAACTAATAGTTGCATTACATAAAAAAAAAAAAAATTATGTTAGCTTCAAACTAAGGTAGTTATTTTAATTGGTGATCAACCTGCCCTTCTGCTTCAGATTTGGAGAGCAGAAGGTGTGAAATGGTGATCAGCATCCCATCTGCTATATGTGAATGTGACATTCTGCCATTTGTCATTGGAGGATTTCATTCATCTATTCTTGAGTTCTTTTTTTGTTGTTGCCTAAAACGTTCTGCAATCCTCACAAGCAGGCTAAACAGATTCATGAAACAAAGATTGTTATCTGCAAATTAGTTCAGACACCTCAGGTTTTAGGACCCCAAATTCTGTGTTATGTTGAGTACTACACGAAGAGCGGAGTGAAGTATATGAGATGAGAGGCGGAATGGAGGGGGGGGGCGGTGTTCATCGTCTGATTGTGGTAATGAATTGCCAGCCTTTGCATTCATTCAGTACAACCATTACTTCTTACTGAAAAGTGATTGAATAGCCAAGGGCAATGTGGGTCTTTAATAAACTCCCTCAGAGAAGAATGAGAGGAAAGAAAGATAAAGGAGAGGCCATGAGCTTCGATTATTCCTGTTCATTACAGAGCCTCATCTGTTTTCGTCTTTTAAGAACACACATACCACTATTTTAATGCGTTGTCTCCATTTACTGTATAGTGAACGTTTTTATAATTTTTCTCTTGCACTCTGTGACCAATAAAATGTGTGTGCGCTTGTCACTATGTTTATCTTTCCATCCTGAGTGTTATATTTTTCCAGTTTAGCTGAATAACCTTATAAAGCACTGCTGCACGGATACACCATGTTTCATTTGGTTTGTAGCAGCCGCATTAAATGCAGCTGTATGATATGCACTGCTTAAGCACATGGTATTTAAAAGTGTCTGTAATTACTGTCTGGTCTTCTTTAGAGGAGTTGGAGATCTCTCTTTCAGATGAAACATTTTAAGAATTTCCACTACACAAATTACACGGTGCCTTCTCTGCGCCTTCTCTTAGGTGTGATAATGAGCAAAACACAGGCTATTAAGGGTACCGCGGGGAATGTATGCTTAATACATATATGCTTATAATTGTTTCTTTGGAGGGTATGCACCTACATGTATATTGTGGTCTTATGCCATTGTGTGCACTTCCATTCAGGTAGCCGCTCTTGGTTCATTAAGGGCTAATCAGCTTGAACATCTAAATCAGGACCCTGCTATGCATGTTGATAGCCTGTTATGTGCTAATGAAGCTGAATCTGGTGGAGGGCTGGGCGAGGAAGGGGAAAGCAGCAACCCATAGGGAGATACAAGTGGAATAAATATTCGGTGATAGAGTAAACGAACCGAGAGGGGAGTGCTTTTTACTGGAGATGAAGGCAAACCTGCAGTCACCTCCCCGTACACCGCACTGTATAGTGTCTCAGTATCTTGGGTGGCTATATGGTGAATAATGTAACACAGAATACATTTTTTCTTGTTTATGTGCAGTCATGCTACAGAAACCACAAGTGTATTATAAAAGTACAATCAAATTTAAAAGAGCTGTTCCTGAATTAAGCTCTTTCAGGACCAAATTGCTCACTCTTAGCTGTTATCTTGTCATATAAGAGGCTAAAAATAAAGGTTAATTAATGAAACAGTTACGTTTCAAACATATTTTTAAGGTTTTAATTTGTTCACTAATGGAAATTTCACTGAAAAGTACAGTTTATTTAGTAACATTCAGATTGGGTATAGAGGAAACAGGTCTACCTCACTGACTGCAATGCAACTTGTAGAAGATATACAGTCTCAAATATAATGAACAGTAAGAATAATACTCTGTGGGGGTGTTTATTGACTTTAAAAAAAGCAGCTGACACTTGATAATCATAGATTACTAAAGAAAAATCTAGAAATGTAGGTATTAGAGGGATAGCACACTAAATAGCAAAATAAAGTCAAACTCATGACTTGATTTTTGACAGACGGATAGCAGAAAGATATGGTGGAACAGTGGTGTGGTCGCAAAAATGTCCTGGGTTCAAATCCAGTCTGGAACTTTCTGTTTGGAGTTTGCATGTTCTTCCTGTCTGTGTGGAATCTCTCCAGGTACCCTGGTTTCCCTCTGGCATGTCTTGGGACAGGTTAGGTTAATTAGTGATTCTGACATGTAGGTGTGAACGTCTGTTGCTATGTGTTAGTCCTGTGACAGATTGGTGACCTGTCTCACCCTCTGACAGCTGTGGAGCAAAGCACTGCACCCCCCCACTCTCAAGATGTAGTGACACCTGCTGTGATGGAAATAGTGGCACTGACAAAAAAGACAGGCGGCAGAGCTGAAGATTTTTTGTTGGGAGTGACCAGGATGGACATGATCTATGGAAATGAGTACATTTATCAGGGGGGCAGCTCAGGTTGAGCGGTTTGGAGACAAAGTTAGACAGACAAGGTTGAGATGGTTTGGGCATGTGCAGAGGAGGGACAGTGGATATACTGGGTAAAGGATCTTAAATATGGAGCTGCCAGACAGGAGGAAAAGAGAAAAACCTCAGAGAAGATTTGTGGATGTAGTGAAGGAAGGCATGTAGAGGGTTGGTGTGACAGAGGAGGATGCTAGGGATAGGGTGAGATGATCTGCTGTGGTGACCCCTAAAAGCCAGCCAACCAGCTGAAAGAGGAGGTATGAAACTACATTTTGTTTAAAGGTGGTTTGAAATTAGAGTGATAAAGTATGAAAGGTGGGGGTCAGGGAATAGTTGTGATGGGAATTGTGTAGCTCACTGCAATTTTTTGTTTGTTTTTTGAAACGTTTTACTGAAGTCAAGGGTTTGAGTACTCCTTCCCCCACTGCTGTATATGAAGCATTTTAGTGCAGTCAATTACTACAGTCTACGAGGTCAGGGAACAAATAAAGAGGAGACAAGCCAAACATTTCAGCATTTTGCCCATTACTATGACCTTATGACTAATTCCTCTAAAGCATATGGCTCATGCACTGTGGACCTGCGGTTCTCTTGAAAGCAGGTTGAAAGTTTTTTTGGAAAAAAAAAGTATTTTTTTACGTTTAAAAGTTTTTCAGTAGCACATGATAAAAGATTAATTTAGAAGCAGCATGAGAAAGTGCTCAATTGCCCTAGCCTTTCATTTTGAAAATTATTTCCTTGATTATGTTGGTTTTCCACGTTTGTCTCAGTCCGGAGTGGTAGCTGGGGACAAAAAAAGCTTTTTCATTCCCCTGTGACTTTGAACATATCTTTCCAAATGGCAAATAGCAGGCAAGTTGTGAAGGAACAGAGCGCATGCTGGTGACAGAGAGCACTGTGTTAATTTTCTAATGTTCATATACGGCTGCACTGAACCTTTTTGGCCATTACAAATATCCATGTAAAAAGTACATGAACAATTCTAATGCCCCTCTTGCCGTAGCAGCTGTAATTTTCTTGGCCCTATTACATTCAGTAATGAAAAATCCACTTAGACTAGCTCAACCTCTCTTTTAGGCCTCCATCAAAATGAGCAAATGGTTTCTCTTTATGGCAAAAACATACCTCTAAATCCCTGTCTCTGTGTGTGTGTGTGTGTGTCTGTGTGTGAATGTGCACATGTGCATGCTTGCTGTGACTTGAGAATGTGAATCATTAAAGGAATAGAAAATTATGAGGAAATTGGACATGGGAAACAATAAAGTGCCTTTCCACTTGGATTTGCCTCATCTGGATGGATGGGGAAGATGATTATTGTGCTTTTAAAAGGAATGAAGAAAAGACCCATTTTATACTCACATCAAAGTTTTTAAGGGCTTTAGGTTCATGTATAAAAGTTTTCAATATACTTTATATATAAAATGTATATACATATATATACACACACACAGTTAGACGTGATGACATTTATTTTTTCAGTATGGCGCCAGTTCACAGCAGCAAATCACATATAGCACATATCAAGGTGATTTATATTGTATTATAAAGTTTATAATATACAATTAAAAAAAATTGTCTATGAAATCTGTTAAGTAAGGCATTGTTAAGTTGTATTTAAAAAAAATTTATTCTGCTACTTATCCATGTTACATTTATATTATCTTATAGTTTGAAATTGAATGAATGGCTTGGTATGAGCTTGCAGGCCTCAGGCCTGGGCAGATGAGGAAGTGATTTAGCCCTCCTGAATCAGGTGTGCATGTTTCTTTGTCTAGCTATCATGGCAGAATGTAGCAGCAGAGAGGAGAGCTGTGTGTCAGTGTTCTAAGAGACCCAGAGACGCCACTGGTAGGTGTGGATTTGTTTTGTTGTTCACTGCTGAACTCTGGAAACATGATTTAAAGTGTGGCATGTTTAGTTTAATTTATATAATCTCCTTCGAATGAATAATTGCTCCACTTGATTCGACTGTGTTGAAAGCTGTTTGGGCCAGTTAAGTAACTGACATACATGCTTGCTTTAATGTGAAACTCATTGATTTAAAACTTTTGAATAAATAGATTTGATTTAGTTCTGACATCTTTAAAACAGTAAGGATAAAATCATGAACGTTCTTGTATAAATATTGAGTACAAGTGTGTTAGATAATGACATTTTTTTTTTGTTTGTTTATCAGGAAGTACTTTAATGTGAATTTGTGTTTCTCTTCCATAGGTTTCAACTTACCTCATTAATTTGCTTTAAATGTTGAAAATGCATGTTTGGAACAAATACATTATCATCAAGTGTGTTGGCCAGTGTCCTCTGTGGAATCCAAGCCGGTTCGAGTTACGGCTGACACTGAAACTGGGAAATCTGATAAAGAACTCGACAGGCATTGTGATTCATATATTTATACTTATTTTCCAACATTAATTGCAGCTGTACATCCAATATGAACATCTTCTTTTTCTTCTTTTGGCTGCTCCCTTTATGGGTCACCACAGCAAATTGTCTGCCTCCATCTCACCATATCTCTGGCATTCTCCTCTGTCACACCAGCCCTCTGCATGTCCTCCTTCACTACATCTTTAAACCTCCCCTGTGGTCTTTTCCTCTGGCGTGGCAGCTCTGTCTTCAGCATGCTTTGTCCAGTATAGTCACTATCCCTCCTCTGCACATGTCCAGACCATCTCAGCCTTGCCTCTCTAACTCTGCCTCCAATACGCACATGCAAAATAAAGATAAATAAAAATAAAAAAGGAAATAAAAACAACACACTCCAAGAGCCCAAACCTCCGCACACTCTCTGAGCATTATTTCCTTTAAGGGATTAGTGTTATATTTTTAATATTAATTTTGTTTTTTGTTCTTTTTAAATGTTCCTCGAGGGAAGCATGAGAGATGTTTACTGTGATTACACAAACATTATGCAAGAGTAGGTAATGGATAATAGGCAATGATTTGTAAATAACTGGACATGAATAACTTGAGCTTATCATATAATATTATACTACGGGATATTTCTAAATAACTAATCTGCTCTTTCTCTTGACAATACAGGGGAGTGTTATCGCTCCTGTTTTATTTACTCTGTAAATAATTCTGATTTTTTTAATGTTAAATTTCTTAATGAGACAAGAAGTATTAATTTGATGAAACAATAATTGTGAATATGTACACTTGTCATGGTTTGTGTTTTGTAGGGTCAGTTTGAGGTTTTTCTGGTATTTTTTTTTTTTTTTTGCTTTTTATTATTCTTTAGCAGTACTTTCAATTGTTACTTGGCTGATTTTCATTGTTTTGTTTTTAGGATTAGTCTCACATTTTAAGTTCTGTTTCAGTATTATAATTATGGGTTAAGGACTCTCGGAGTTTGATTCTTTGTGCTGTAGTTAACTGCAGCCTCCAATGTGTTTTACTGTTTGGTTGATTGTTAGTGTGCCGTCTCTGTGTCTAGCTAGTTACATCCTGTTTTATTTTGTGAGTTCTGTGTCGCTCGTGCTTTCGCTTTAATTTTACATCCCTGTGTCTTGTTATCTAGATTGAGTTCAGCTCTGTCTTGTTGCCTTTATGTTTTCACTGATTGCCTCCTGTGTGTATTTAAAGCGTCAGTTTGTGTTTTGTGTTGTATCACACTGTGTCCCAGCCTTATTTGCTCTGAGTGTGTCCCCCTGCGGTGTTCTTGTCGCTTCTCTTCTGTTTTGTTCGACTTTGTTATTTTATACTCTGGATCTACAACAGCCACAATAAAGGCTGTTTTTTAAAAAAAAAATTTATTTCTTCCAGTTCTGTCTCAGCACTCTGCTTTTGGGTCCTCTTCTCCTGCATTTCGTGACAATATTTGTTTGTTATTTGGGATAATGCCAGTTTTCTTCAGTCAAACAAAGAAAATGATTTTTTTTTTCATTGAGCAGGAAGACACACCAAGATGTAGCTGTTATTGGTCACTGTTTATTTAGGGAGAGTGACTGAGGAAAAAATGTCATGGGATTCAAACCTAAGTGTCATTTACAGGAAAGTATTACAATGATTACACTTGATGCAGAACCTGTGACGGTTTGACGCACACAAGTTCTTTTCTAGTCTTCATTTGTAGAGAGTATTTTACCGTTTTATTTTCTGATATCTTTCTTTGTAGTTAATAAGAATGAATTCAGTTGTCATTGTAAGGATTCCCAGTAAAACTGCAGGCCAACATCATTAGAGTACGACAAAGCTTTGTTAGTCCTGAGTGGTTGGAAAAGTAAGAGTAACACTTAGTGACATATTATACCATCTTTATGTTGAATATGAGTTAATACCATCGGGACATAGGTACAGGCAGCCACCTTTGCGAATTTCTGATTGCACTGAGATCTTTTATATTTTCTTTTTATAACTCTTTGGACCAAATCCAGTTGATATGAGGTGTCGCTTGTGCAATTTGGTGCTTTGATTGATGGTTATATTGTTGCTATCGTAATGGAGCATTCATTTGTTAATATATGTAATGTCTGCAACCGTGATATAAGATTTGTTGTGGTTGTATTTAACAGATGGTTGCCACAAGCACAAAGAGAACCTGTGAAAGGATAATAAACGCTACAGAGTATACTAATAATATAGAAGGACCCGTACACATGTAGTGATTTTAAAATAAGCTACACATTGAATTAATTTTATTAATAACATAAATATGTCAAGTTGATGAGAACGTATTAATTAATTCCACACGATTTCTACATTATGTCTTACAGTGAATGTATGAAACGGTATGAAAAGGCCATACTAATTCTGAAGATGCCGCAATTAAGCAGAGACAATGAACCCGGTCTTTGACCTCATTCTGATGACTTAGGTAAATGATGGTTAACCAGACTTAATGGTGGAGCTTACTTAAGAGGGAAGTCTGAAAGAGTGCAGACAAACGATTGACAGGCCCACAATACAGCTGGCCTTTCTCTACATCCTATTCTCATAGAACCAAGCCATTACTACCATTTAAATAGAGCTGGATGTACTTGAGAAGCAGGACTTTAAAAAAAAAAAGAAAGCAAAGGTACCATATAAAGAGCTGAATGAATGATTTTGCTGTGACAAGAAAGAGAATTGTTCGCTTCCCCCACTTGTCCTCAGAAACGAGTCGGTCTGACAAGCTGGCCATTAGGAAGGTAATTTAACAAGCTGAGTAGAGTGCTTTTGCAGCTCCCTTACACCTCTTGAACATCATCAAGCCTTGTTCTGTACCCCTAGATGATATTAAGAAAAGACACAGACTGGAAAAGACTGCAGATGATGACAAATGACAGTGTATCAAGCATATGTTCTGTTCAGGTCAACACAGATCTCTGGAATCAGTGACTCTCAGAAGTGTGAGTCAGTCTGCTCGTTGTCAGCCAGCTGCTCAGGTTTTGTACACTGCTGCTGAGTTATTGTTATGATTTATTCATAAAGGAGATTACTGCACTTGATCTTGGTGTGATCCGGTTGCCGTTTTAGGTTAAAACATGTATGTCATGGGGATGTTAATTTATAGGTATGAACACCTGTTTGTGCATGCCGGTGTGTGTGTGTGTGTAGTTGTATGTTCATTGGCTGGCTTAATAGCTGAGACAGAATGTGAAATGAAAGGTCACCATCAGGAAACCACTGAGACGAGAAGGAAATAAGGGGAAATGAGGCTCTTCAGAAGAGATTACATTGTATGGCGATTGTACAGAGACAGACAGAGAAAATACTTCAAAAAATACAGAAAAAAAACATGAAATGATTAATGGAGTTCCTATCTTAGAGGATATTTTAGTATATTTTGTGGACATTTTCACAGACGGCAATGGCAGAGAAGCAGAACTTAACATGAGTGACCTTTTGTGAGTGTGAATCCAAAAAGTACACAGACAAACGCATTAAACTGACTCGCATTAGTTTCCTGGAGACTGACCCTGACCTTGAATCTAGTTTTCTACCATAAATTTAGGACTTAAAGATGGAGGACTTATATTTTCTCCCAAAGAGAGTGGCTTGTGTAATACAAGCACACAAACATGAGAGTGGCTTGTGTAATACAAGCACAGAAACATGCTTTGTGTGTGCTAATTCAGTTCAAAATCATGCAACTCCAACAAAGTCTACCCAAACACAAAGAGGTAGCTTTTGTACGTGTCTGTGTAGAGGCTCACTGGCATGTCTTACTCTCAAGTTGTCGAGGATTTTGGTTAAAAAAAAAAAAACCCTTGGCGTCACGCTGGCAGGCACTGAATACCCTTTAGTGCCATTTTTTTCCCCCAGAGTGAATAGTTATCTTTAACAATAATCTTTCCCTAAAACTAACCAAGTAGCTTTGGTGCCTTAACCTAACCAAACTAAAAAGCAACTGAAAACAGCTGAAAAACAAAGCTCCCACTTGGGATTCAAAGTGTAGATTCCTGGTTTTCAGGGTTGTGATTACAAGAATTTGACAGTTGCATGGTGTTAATGCAGTCAAAGCAAACGCAAACTCAAAGGCATGTATTAATTTTACAGCCTTTATTGGGGAACTAATATATTTTGCGCTGCTGACAACATAGCTGTTAAACGTTTTGATGTGGGCCTGGTTTGCGCTATCAATAAGCCTTAGACATAAATGTCTCACGCCAGTCCATACCCAGACCCTGGTCTGAAACTAATTTTATGCTGAATCAATGCCAAAGCATATTAAAGCTGGTGGGTTTTATTTTAATTGACATGAATTGTTATTTCAAAACAACAAACCAAGGCACTGAAAGGAAGGAGATGTTGATGTTGTGGTTATCATACAGGCGTGAACCCCATGAAAAACGCCCCAACCACAGCCCGCCACCCAGACTTTTACACTTATGTTATTGCTGTGTTATTTTGTGCTTTTATATTCCCCTCATCCTACATAATCTCTTTATCCAACTTGTTCTTTCCTTTTCTTCTTTTGTAGGCTTTCTTCTTTTTGGTTCTTTTTCTATCTTGTCATTACGTTCCTCTCTTAGACTATTAAAACCGATGCTGTGTGTATTTCCAGGCAATTTTCAGTGACAGGGAATAATTTAGTAACAGCTTGTTGTGTTTTTGGACCACACTGCAACACAATTTAAAGCTTTCTTTAAGCAGCATTACATTCCTTTTCCTTTCTAAAAAGTAGACTTTTTTTTTTTATTTTATTGCAACTGTAATACAAAAGTTTCTCTAATAAAATAGGGACTTTGCCCTGTAACTGCAACAAAATGATTTCATTGTTATGTTACAGATTGACTATATTTCTTCATTTATTTATGTTGTGTTGTTTGTTGACCTCATATTGATTTAATATTACTTCAAAGGGAATATATGGAAAAGTGAATTAGAAACTTTGATGAAGCTGGGCACCAATCAATTATTGATGGAACTGCACTAGTTGCGCTATTAAGTGTTGTAAAAATGGCAAAGCAGAACAAGCTGTTTAAACTGTAGGTTTCTTTTGTCTTCTTATGAATGTTTCTCAGCTATTGCTGTCATCCCATGAGTTTTCATAATTCACACAGGAAAATGTTAAAATTTGCACAAGAGTCAAGTGACATTTAATATTGTTCAAAGTGCTTGTAATGCTTTTACTCTAGTTCACCACTAAGTGGACTAGAGTTTTTGCCACTATAGAATCACAACTCTATAGGAGTGGCTATGTTGGTCTGCCACTCTGAATCACTTTTTTTTTGTTCTGTGTGATCTGTAAAAAATTTTTAGACAGTTGATCTGGATAAGGAAAAAAATTTTTAAATAGGAAAGAAATGGAAGAAATCTGATCAACAGTTGAAGGATCCTCTTTCCAGGACAGACAGATATAAAATGCAGCGTGAGTGCATAATGCCAAAATTATACTTATGCATAATAATAGTATACATACATTTCTTAACAATACAATCACCATCAATTTTAGATACCTCATCAACTGACTGCTAATGCAAATACTGTATAAGCAGGGGCCTGTCCCTGTAAAGCTTTAATAATCAGCTTTTAAAATGGTTTCTGAATTTCACAAGGAGCCACTGTTGTATAGCTCCTACACCACCTTTTCTGTTCACGTTCAGTACTTACAGTAATATTCTGGGAGTACAGTCATAGACAAATATTTAATAAACTGTGTTGAAACAACCCTGAATAAATGCTTGGGTATTAATATTGTTACTTTTAATTTTATCATTGCTTTTCCCTTTATTAAAATTCTTTTAAAAAGCGTCTTCTACTTTGAAATTATATGCTATGTCTCACACTGTGGGCTCATTCTTCAGCACCTGTAAGGTACTAATGATTAGTGTCCCCTGCTGGGATTTTTTTTAGTATGTGTTTCTATGGTGAGTGTGAGTTGTTACCATGAAAGAATGATGAATGAAAGGAAGAAAGAATGAGGCACTAACTACACTCAGAGATCCTGGAGGATGGTACTGATAGTTCTGTCAGTTTCAGTTTGACGCACTAAGAACCATGTTGTTTTTTTGAAGTATATCTTTAATTGTAATATCATCTGCTAGTATTCGACAGTTGCCATTGATATAACATGAATTTACAAAATAAAAATGAATCTACATATTTGATTCCATTGCGGTTTCTATTTAAGGTTGTAGCAGGTTCAGCTCAGTGAGGAAACTGGCAATTTTTGCTTCACTAAAATTTTTATTAAATAATGCACAGTGAAAATGTTTGCTTCCAGCTTTGGCCGGCTTGGAGCGTAACATCGCCACGCTGCCACAACTCATCTGCCCTCCTCTCTGGCTCTGCACCCGCTATACAGGGAACGAAAATAATTATAAATGCACACCAGGGGTGCCACTCTCCCCTGTGACTGGGACCAACCTGCCCCACCTCTCCCTCCTACAGCCGAGCCACAAACCACACCCCGCCGCCACAAACTTAAAGCTATAGGATGTATAATGTTTGTATACCAGGTGCTTTTTCTCACACACACATGCACACTAAACTATTGCAAGCAGGGAAAAGCAGGGTTATGTTGCTGCTCAGGGAAAAATTATTCTAACAATGCAAAATAGTAATTAATTTATGTACACTAACCGACATTAGAAACAAGTCTTGGATGTCTATGGGGACATTATCAAGTCTTATTAATGGAGCTGATTGGAAATAACCCAGCTGGCAGCTATGTATTGCTCACCCATTATCATGCATTATCACACTCTTGCAAATGTCTTGCCCCATCATCATGTTAGTTTTTCTATTGACTGCAGTGCTGTCTAAAATTTAAATCTAGAATCTAATGGATAATTTATTTTACCATTAGTAGTAGTCATTAGGTCTTATTTTCTCCTTGTGTTTCCTCACCAGTTTAACAGGGGCTGTAGGTAAATATTTATTTCTGTGGGGTAGTTGGTAAGAGATTTTTCTCCAAATTTTGAGCAAGTGTTCATTCTTATTTGGCGCAAACCTGAACAAATGTGAAACGGCTGTGCCAAATTAATATTCTAACTTGCAGTTGGCTATCCTAAAAAGATGAAACTATGTGGTTCCTATATTTATTTGTAGTGCTTTTATATTCTTGTAGCCTGCCATCCTGCTTCCATCTATTCAGTTCAATCATCTGTTAAGAAAACTCACTCTGAAATCCAATTTGATGAGCCTAGAGGCAGTGTAGAGGAGAATGAGGAGGAGAGGCAAGAAGTTTTAAGGAACAATAATAAGGATGGAAAGAGGAAGTAGAAAAGGCTGAGAGGACGCTGAGGGAGAGGTGTTTGGTGTGGTTGAAGAGGGCGTGAGGGTTTGTGACAATGCAATAGGAAGGCAAAGAGAAAAATGGGTTTTTAATTTTTTTTTGTGGAAATATTGAGGAAAAGCATATGTATGAATTCCAGTAAATGCATCTACCCTTTGCAATAGATGATGACACTGTCTTCTATTTCTCTTCATTTAATTAGGAGTTTCATTAGCTTGCAGAGAATGTAGTGCTGTTAGATAGATGCATGTATAAATTGCATTAAGCTGTCTAGCACTTGGCTTTTGAAACCGGAATAATTTGTCATGATTTTTGATTAAACACAGACTCCTAGAAACATAAAATCCAACTTTAGAGCTGGAGTCACACTGAGATGCTTTGACTTTCAGGATCATCTCATGATATTTTTAGGCAGGGTGTCCACATTTATATACCTTTTTTGTCTAAATATACTTTCTGGCCTGTGTCATGGCATAAGTATCACTTTTAAATTACCAATTCTTTTTTTTAAAATATAACAATTAAGTGCATGCAATGGACAGATTAAGAGCAGAATCTCCCCTTGCAATGTCCTCACTCACATACAGTATATATTTCCAACAGGTTACTGTGGGTTTTATGAATGTTTTCTTCCTCCTTTCTGACATCAACAGCTGAACCCTCTATGGCATGAATTTTATTTTTTGGATAAAATAAAAATTATATTTCCTCTCCTTTGTGCAAGCCTGTTGATATATCATCCATCCATCCATCCATTCATCCATCCATCCATCAGCAGAGAAGTCCACCCCTCTCTCTCCCCAGCCACTTCTCCAGCTCATTAGGGGGGACACAGAGGTGTTTCCAGGCCAGATATGAGATATAATCTATCCAGCATGTCCTGGGTCTGCCCTGGGGCCTCCTCCTGGTAGGAACACCTCACCCAAGAGGCGCCCAGGAGGCATACAGGTCAGATGCCTGAACCACCTCAACTGGCTCCTTTCAGTGTGGAGAAACAGCATCTCTACTCTAAGCTCATTTCTGACGCTTGTATCTGCAATCTTGTTCTTTAGGTCACTACCCAAAGCTCATGATAGGTGAGGGTAGGGACATTGATTGACCAGTAAATAGACAGCTTTGCTTTCACGCTCAGCTCTTCTGTCCATACAAATTATGAACAGAATTGATGAGAAAGGGCAGCCCTGGCGGACCAAGCTGCTGCATGGGCCAGACACCCCATATTCCCCACAGCACCCCCCACAGGATACCCTGAAGGACACAGTTGAATGCGTTCTCCAAGTCCACAAAACACATGTAGACTGGATGGGCAAACTCCCGCACACACTCAGATATCCTCGAGAGGACAAAAGCTGGTCCAGTGTTCCACAACAAGGCTGAAACCGCATTTTTCCTCTTGAATCTGAAGTACACCTAATGGACGGACCGTCCTCTCCAGCACCCTGGCATAGACCATATCAGGGAGGCTGAGGAATGTGATGCCCCCAATAGTTGGATCACATCCTCTGGTCCCCCTTCTTAAAGATGGGTTCCACCGCCCCAGTCTGCCAATCCAGTGGCAACGCCCCAGATCTTCACATGACGTTGCAGAGGCGTGCCAACCAAGACAGCCCTAAAACATCCAGAACCTTCAGGAACTCAGGGAAAATCTCATCCACCCCAGGGGGCCTACCACCAAGGAGTTGATGCATCACCTCAGTGACCTCATCCCCAGTGATGGGCGAGTCATCCCCAAAGTATTCCTTCCACCGCCTGACTATAGCTTCAGTGCCTCAGCAGTACCCCACCTGCACTATGTGAGTAAGCACCACTTTCCTCTCCTGAGTTGCCTGATGGTTTGCCAGAATTGCTTGAAGGCCATCGTGAAAGTCTTTTTCCATGGCCTCACCAAACTCCTCCAACATCCAAGTTTTTGTTTTGGCCACCGCCTGAGCCACATTCCACTTGACCTGCCGGTACCTGTCAGCTACCTCCGGAGTCCCACAGGCTAACCAAGCCCAGCAGGACTCTTTCTTCAGTTTGATGGTTCCCTTTACCTTCGGTGTCCACCATCTGGCTGCTTCCGCAGCTCTGAGCAGCTTCAACAGTAGAGGTGCAGAACATGATCCATTCTGACTCAGTGTCCTCGGAATGCTGACAAAGTTCTGCTGGAGGTGGGAATTGAAGATCTTGAGGACTAGGGCCTCTGCCAGGCATTCCCAGTGCACCCTCATTGTATGTTTAAGTGTGTCAGGTATGTCCAGCATCTTCCCCCACCGCCTGATCCAACTCACCACCAGGTGGTGATCAGTTAACAGTTCAGGTCCTGTCTTCACTCGAATGTCCAGCGTATACGGCTGCAGATCACCTCCAGGCTATGTAAGGGCTATTTGACTAAGAAAGAGGATGATGGAGTGTTTCGTCAGATGACCTGGCCTCCACAATCAGCTGACCTAAACCCAATTGAGAAGCAATACAATAGGACTAATGAGTGACAAATAAGTAACACAACCATGCATTGTGTTTTCCTCAAGAAAAGTTTTACAAATGTAAACATTTGACATTTGCTTATTATTTAGAAATATTTTATTAGATATCTACTATATAAATACTTTATATAGTAGATGTCAATAAATTAAATTGAATTAAATATGACCATTTGGAGTTAAAACGTGGACAGACACAAAATCTGAGCTGAATTATAAAGTAGGATAAATAATAGCAAAAGCTATCAAAACGTACAGAAGAAAAACCTCCAAAAGTATATATATACTGAACTTCGGAAGATAACTTTACAAAAACTATATCATAACATGTTGCAGTGTAATTTCTGTGTCTGTTTTGCATCCAGAAACTCTTAAAACTTTGTTTGGTTACGGTAGGCGTTTCAACACCGTACTAATCAACTAAACAGCACCTATTGCTCAATAAACAGGATCAAACTGTATGAGGAGAAATAACTTTTGAAGAGTTTCTGATATTATAAAGCAGCAAGAAAATTGTGATTAACATGTTATCATATAGTTTTGGAACCACCTTCCAAAGTATGCAGTATATATATACTTTTGAGGTTTCTTTGGTTTCATAAGCTTTTGCTTATTCCACTCTCACTATATTCAGTTGACATTTTTGTGTCTGTCTGGTTTATTTTAAAAATAGTGCATATTTGATTTGATTTTATTTATTTACATTCATCATACAAAGTATTTGATATAGCAGATATTCCAATATAAATATTTAGGACAATAAGAAAATGTCCAAATGTTTACATTTGTGAAAAACTTCTGAGGAAAACACTACAAAGCACGTACTGAATTGAATGTACCACACA
>JAMQGT020008187.1:0-16176 GCA_024447675.2 Pterophyllum scalare
TTTTTTTTTATTTTATATATTTTAATTTTTTTTAATTTTTATTTTAAGGGCTCGAGCACGAAATGTGCGAAGGCCCTCTTGTAATTGCTTCGTTTATCATTGCCTTTTTGGGGCATTAACATGCTCACAAACTCATGAAACTTTCCACATGCATCACACCTGGTTAATGGTTTCAAGCTCTATAGCGCCACCTAACCTGAAGCCCCACCGCTGTATTTCACATTCATGTATGAAATTTGATGCACATATGTAACATGTCCAGATGCACAAAAAAATCCTTCTGAAGCGATGCCCTAAAGCCAGCAGCAAATCTGCCGTTTTTGGTTAACCATGCAATTTTGGTGATTTGCAGCCCTCATCCTTTCTCTAACTACTCCTAGGTTGTGGATGTTATCAACTTAATATTTGTATTTTTTGCAATCATGACACCAGGAGCAATCTAAAGTTCAAAATTGTGAGTATTTGGCAGAGGGTGTGGCCATGATGCCACGGCGAATTTCGATCATTCATCAGGAAAATTTGATTGGCTCTCAGTCACAATTAGATCATCCAATCTGGACCAAACGTCTTCAGTAGGATGAGGGTCCACCCCTGAACGCACACACGTGACAATATTTATTTATATCGCAGTTTCCTAGTGTGAACAGGAAATGTCATGTTTTACACTTTGAGGTACACCTCCAAGGTGGTTGAGCAAAACCATCTCAAATTTCCCCAGGAAAGCCTTAAGGACTTGGTCTTACATCATTTTCAAAAATGTGAGTTTTCTTCTGCCCTGAACACATTGATATGCATAAGTTTCTAAAAGTTAGAGCGCCACCTAGTGGTACCTGGAAATATCATGTAATACCATGTTTTTTTTGCAGCCCTCATCCTTTCTCTAACTACTCCTAGGTTTTGGACGTTCTCAACTTCATATTTGGTTTGTGTAATCATGACACCAGGAGGAATCTAAAGTTCAAAACTGGTGATGTTTTTTTTTTTTTTAGTTTGTTTCATGAGTGTGAATGAGTCTGGACACACTCCTCGACCAGCTTTGCATCAACACTAATAACGCCACCTAATGGGGATAGGAGATCAGCACTAGAGTGATAATCATCATTCCACGGTCATTAAATTTTCATTGATGGGTGCGGGCATTACATACAGCTTCATGACAAATATTGGGCTCTTGCCAACTCCACCTAGTGGATGCAGGAAATGTTTGGCAGATGAAGAAAACGCAAGGTGCAAGTAGCCTGCTGGGTTGACAGGATCCGGGTGAGCCCGCAGCGCGCCCGACTGCGCCAAAGTCCGAGTACAACATGGCTCGAGCGCACCAAGGGTCACTGGGTGCCCAGGTGCGAGGGCCCGATCGTCGCCGCTTGCGGCTTTCTTTTTTTTTTTTATGTTGTAAGTGCAGCAACATTGACTGACTGTATAAACACAATAAGATTCCACTGGAACACTGAAACCTCAGATGGCCTAAGATGAAGTCCTATCCACATGTAAACAAAAAAATGAGGGCCTGTTTGTCTGCATTTACAAGACAAAAAGTAGTTTTAATGTTCGCTACAAACCGAAAGAAAGAGCTGGGACACACACAGCTTTGGTTAACTTGGTGAACATGAGCAGAGAATTTCAGCCTGATTTCAGTGAAGTAACAACCGCAAATTTGGATATCAGCTAGAAACTGGTGAAGTGATATAACCAACAGTTTGTGAATGTCAGCCAGTAATACTGTGAGAAAGTGTTCAGTCTTCTTAGTAATTCATCTTTCGTTTAATATTGCTTTACTATCAGCACTACCACTGGGGTATTCCAACTGCCATAGGGTGAGAGGTAGGGTACACCTGTACAGCTTGGCAGTCTGTTGTAGGGCTAACACAGAGAGACACACAACCATTCACACTCATATTCACACCTGTGAGCAATTTAGAATCCGCAGTTACCCTAACCCCACTGACTGCATGTCTTTGAAGCACCCGGAGACACCACGCAGACATATGGAGAACATGAAAACTCTGCACAGATGGTGGATTTGAACCCACAACCTTCTTGCTGTGAGGCAGCAGTGCTAACCATCATGTGCATTGATTCTTTTTTTTTTTTTTTTAAATGAAAACATCATAGCAATAACTACTTGTCTTAGGATATTGATTAGCTTACAAAACACACATTTCACTTCAGAAATAAGATGTTTATCATTTTAATTTGTGAACTTTGTTCATTTTTTGCCTTTAAGATTATCATTAATACTTAAAGTGATAAAAATCACTGAAGATGAAAATGTTTTTTTAAATCCAGAAAACCTACAGCTGTTATCTACATGTCAGGATCTGGTTATCCTACACATTTATCATCATCGGTAGCTGGTTTGATACTTGCACCCTACACATATGTGGAGTATTTAACATTTTTAATTATCAGAGAATTATCAGAGAAAGTTACATGATTTTTTTGTGCCCATCAGTTTCCCAGTATATATTGGTGCATATTTGAATGTGTGAATGAGATGCATTAACTGAAGGGACCATTCACAATCGGGGTAGCTGTAGCTCAGGAGGTAGAGCAGGTCGGAAGGTTGGCGGTTCGATTCCTGGCTGCCCTGGCTGCTCCGGGCAGAGAGTGAGAGACGGCAGCATTCAGCTGCCACGTCATGTGGACGCGCCGGCGTGTCCGTCGACCCCAGGGGGCTAGCAACCATGACAAGCATAGCTGTGGAAAAGAAGCTATTAAAATGGAGCCCAAACATTTGCTCCCTTTTTTTCTATTATTTTATTTAAAATAAGCTGTTAAAACATATAACACATTTCAACATCAAGTAATAAAGATGAGCAAATGATTCATTTCCAAATATACCGGCAGCTCAAAACTATCCTGTTATAAAGCTTAACTTTAATCTCAGCCAAACCGATTTGCTCAGGAACAAACGAAACACTGAAATAAACCGTTAGAGATCATCTCAGTGAATTACATCTGTGTTTAACTTCCACTCAGCGGCCATAGTGACCCTCGACCGCCCGGTCAGCTGAAAGCTGGTGAGGCCAGCTGCAGTTAGGCCAGCTGCAGTTAGGCCAGCGGCAATGGCCATCTCCGAAAACGTCAGAACACTTTTGCAATTAAGTGATATCTTGATAAATCGAGCAGATATTTGAGGCTTACAAATCTACGTTCTCGCCTGAAAGCATTGTAAACGTTTATTTTGTGAATCATTAATATTTCAAACTTCTGGGCTGTGTTTGAGTTTTGCAGTGCTATGAATCATTGGGATATAGTAGGCCACAAAGGATACACCGGACCCATCCTTCAAATCCGGGGAGGAGCCTTCAAATTTGGACAGCCTTCATCGCCTCGCTCTGATGTAATCGGCCTACAAATGTGGCCTCGACGGACGCAGCCCATGAATTTGGGCACAGCTATTGAGTCACACAGAAAAGGACAAAACAATAAGTTCAGTTTAAGACTTTAAAATGCAGCATAGACTCAAGATTATTGCATACTCTATAGAACAGCATATAGAATACAGGATATTGCACAGCCTGTGTAACTTTTATGTAAACTTGCTCAGAAGAACCAGAGTTTGAATGAAAAGAAATTATGAGAAATTAAAATTTAAGAACTTTTTCAGATTATCTTAGCAAAGTTGGTATTGTTCTTATTAATGCAACATTTTTCATTATAATTAATAACTGTATTATATGCAGCATGTTATTTTCAATTTTATCTTGACTAAAATAAAATATTGGAGCCAGCTGTCATGAGGTGAGAGGCAGGGTACACATGGGACAGGTCACCAGCCTTTCACAGGGCAAAAGTGACATTTCTTATTTAATTTGTTCATTAAACATAGGGGCTATGAGATGTAGTGGTTAAAATATTGTCCTCATACACAAAAGACCCTGTTCATTGTGTTGATAAAATTTGGGGGATTTTATCAACAACTTCCTGTTACAAATTTGTGAGGTGACACACTTCCAGCCTCAGGGGGTCACAAGCTAGTGTGCACTTAGTGCTGTTCTCAAGCCTAGATAAATGGGAGAATTACCTCTGGAAAAGCATCCAGTATAACATCGGAGCCAAATCAAAAAAATATGCATCACTGAACATAATGCCACAGAGGTGTTCTATTGGATTTAGGTCAGGCAATCGTGGGGGCCAGTCAGTGGCATTAATTCCTTCTTCCAGCAGGAATTGCCTGCACACTCTTGCCAAATGAGGCCGGGCATTATTGTCCACCAGGAAGAACTCAGGACCCACTGCACCAGCATAGAGTCCAAGGATTTCATCCAATCACTAATGGCAGTCAGGGTGCCATTGTCTAGCCTGTAGAGGTCTGTGTGTCCCTCCATAGATATGCCTCCCCAGACTATCACTGACCCACCACCAAACCAGTCATGCTGAATGATGTTACGGGCAGCATAACATTCTCCATGGCTTCTCCAGACCCTGGCAGTGGGTAGGTGCTCACCTCGCAACCAGAGGGTCGGTGGTTCGAGTCCCCGTCTGAGCGCATGCTGTCGTTGTGTCCCTGGGCAAGAGACTTAACCCACAAGTGTGAATGTGGTTGGTGGTGGTTAGAGGGGCCGTAGGCGAGAATTGGCAGCCATGCTTCTGTCAGAGTGCCTCAGGGGAGCTGTGGCTACATTAGTAACTTACCACCACCAAGTATGATTGAGGAATGAATAGTGCATGGAATTGTAAAGCATCTTTGAGTACCTTGAAAAGTGCTATATAAGTCTAAGGCATTATTATTATTTCACATTTGTTACGTGCTCAGGGTGAACCTGTTCTCAAGTGTGAAAAGCATAGGGTGCCAGTGGTGGACCTGCCAATTCTGATATTCTATGATAAAGGCCACTCAGGCACCATGGTGCTGGGCAGTGAGCACAGGGTCCACTATAGGAGGTCGGGCCCTCAGGCCACCCTTATGGAGTCAGTTTCTGATTGTTTGGTCAGAGAGATTCACACCAATGGCCTGCTGGAGGTCATTTTGTAGGGCTCTTACTGTTCCTCCATGAACATAGGAGCAGATACCTGTCCTGCTAATGGGTTAAGGACCTTCTACTGCTCTCCTAGACTGCCTGTCTCCAGGAATCTCCTCCATGCTCTTGAGACTGTGCTGGGAGACATAGCAAACCTTCTGGCACGGGCATGTATTGATGTGCCATCCTGGAGGAGTTGGACTACTTGTGCAACCTCTGTAGGGTCCAGGTAGTGCCTTGTGCTGCAAGTAGTGACAGTGACCCTAGCCAAATGTCAGTGCCTCCACCTGTAAAAACATTCCTGTTTTGGGGGTTGTCTTATTGTTGACCCTTTACTGCAGGGATCCTCAAATCCAGGCCTCGAGGGCCGGTGTCCTGCATCCCTGTATCTGTTGTTAATTTCATTAAGACCAAAGCAGCTGAAACTGATTAACAACCCCCTCTGCTGCTTAACTGACCACATCAATATCCCAGAGGTTTAATTGACTTCATGCTACACTCTGATTAAAAAATGGTCCTTTATTTTTGGGGGGGCAATATATTCAATTCAATTCAATTCAATTCTATTTATATAGCGCCAAATCACAACAAACAGTCGCCTCAAGGCGCTTTGTATTGTGGGTAAAGACCCTACAATAACACAGAGAAAACCCAACAGTCAAAACGACCCCCTATGAGCAAGCACTTGGCGACGGTGGGAAGGAAAAACCCCCTTTTAACAGGAAGAAACCTCCAGCAGAACCAGGCTCAGGGAGGGGCAGTCATCTGCTGCGACCGGTTGGGGCTGAGTGGAGAGAGACGGGACAAAAGACATGCTGTGGAAGAGAGCCAGAGATTAATAATAATGATTAAATACAGAGTGAAGTATAAACAAGTAAATAAAGGTGAATGAGAAGAAACAGTGCATTATGGGACCCCCCTCAGCAGCCTAGGCCTATAGCAGCATAACTAAGGGGTGGTTCAGGGTCATCTGATCCAGCCCTAACTATAAGCTTGATCATAAAGGAAAGTTTTAAGCCTAATTTTGAAAATAGAGAGGGTGTCTGAAAGCTGAAGGCTCTGCCTCCCATTCTACTTTTAAGTATCCTAGGAACCACAAGTAAGCCAGCAGTCTGAGAACGAAGTGCTCTATTGGGGTGATACGGTACTATGAGGTCTTTGAGATAAGATGGGGCCTGATTATTCAAGACCTTGTATGTTAGGAGAAGGATTTTAAATTCTATTCTAGATTTAACAGGGAGCCAATGAAGAGAAGCCAATATGGGAGAAATATGCTCTCTCTTTCTAGTCCCTGTCAGTACTCTAGCTGCAGCATTTTGGATCAGCTGAAGGCTTTTCAGGGAGTTTATAGGACAGCCTGATAATAATGAATTACAGTAGTCCAGCCTAGAAGTAATAAATGCATGGATTAACTTTTCAGCGTCAATCTGAGAAAGGATGTTTCTAATTTTATAAATATTGCGCAGATGTAAAAAAGCCGTCCTACATATCTGTTTAATATGTGCATTGAAGGACATATCCTGGTCAAAAATGACTCCAAGATTTCTCACAGTGTTACTGGAGGCCAAAGTAATGCCATCCAGAGTAAGTATCTGGTTTGACACTGTGCTTCTAAAATTTGTGGGGCTGAGTACAAGAAATTCAGTTCAAATAGTCTTATTTTTATACACATATTTATAGTTGGATATGAAACATATATGGGGAAGATATGTTTGTAAGCTAATAACTGTGACTGTCAGTGCTTGCTGATGGACATTTTCTGGGGATTTTACCAACAGCAAATTCATATGCGATAATAAAGTTTGTTGTTTTCTGACAGTTTAATGCATATACGCAGAACATCTTAATGACGGTATTACATGACAGGAAATAAAATTGGAGGAATATGAACAGAATAATAACAAAATAACAATACGAAGTCAATATAACACAGAATGACTGGCTTACATGAAATTTGTCTAAAATGTAATTCGTTTTTTAAAAAAATCCAAGTTCTTTAGTTGCGGCGCTGTAGAAGTGGTTAATATTTGGTTTGGAGTCTGCCCGTTTGGTTTCACGGATCTTAAATTTTCCCAGGAGCAGGAAAGGTTGAACGAAGGAGGTGAAGTCATTGGAGTTGACTCCTGCTGAACATGAAATATCTTTGCAGGCGTCATTTGCTGCGTCACATTTAGCGCGTCAAACGACGCGGATAGGAAGCGCCGCTGCTCTCGGGGCATCGTGCGATCAGCGGTGGTTCTCGGGCTGCAGCGCTCGCTGGCGGTGAATGCGAAGGTCACCTCCGTTTCTTTAACAGTCTGGTACTGGGTGCTTGTAATTCCTCAGCAGCCACTGAGTAAGAAAGCGATGGACAACTTTGATAATTTCAGTGCGTCGGAGAAGGCAGAAGCGACGGAGCTGCAGCGTATGATCGCCATCGAGCAGCAGAAAGCGCAGTTCCAGGCTCAGGTTTGTGATCGTGACGGCGATTGTTTCCTTTCGTGATTATAGCAGGCAGGCCGCATGCCGACATGTAACACTCGGAATCCAACAGTTCGGTGAATGATGTGACCTGATGTCTTGCAAGTGCTTCATTTTGTTAGTAGGCAGCATAACTCTGAAATATAAATTAAGGCTCTACTAAATTTAAATGTTCTCAAATGGAGTTGACCATTAGTTTGTATTAGGACTACAGCTGTAAGTCTCATATACCTCAAAGGTAATAAAGGCAGTGTTGACTGAACTTTATATTCTACTGTTAGCAGGAAGTTTCATTTCTGTTAAACAAAGAGACATGTTATATATTCAGTTATGTTATACAGCACCAACAAAATGTTTTACAAAGGTAAAGACCACACATTGATCAGACAGTCCCTGATGAGCGTCACTTGGTGAAACTGACAGCAAGAAACATGAATTAGGACCAGACTCAGGGAGCGCATCCATGTGAGTGACTGCTGGGAGAGTAAGTGCAAGTAGAGGAAAAAGGCGAGCATAGAGACCATGAACAGCAAACCTAACAAAACATAAAATATAGGAGAGAGCAGGCACGGGTTAATGACAAGCAATAGTCGCATATAAACAGACGGGGTAAAGGGGGGAGTGAGCAGAAGTCCTCAGTACATCATTGGGGCCCCTCAGTGGCCTGAAGCAGAATTCTGTTTGTGTCCATTTGTGTTTATTACAGAAATACACAAAGCTGGTGTGATCATATGGACAGACAGGTTCCAGTGGGGTGGGCTTGAATTTCATTTTTGCTTTGGAATATACTGAGAGAAGTGCCCTGGAAGTATCTGCGTAGGGGCCATAATAAGAGCTGTTCCAGTTCTTTAAATACTAAGGAAGGGAGCTTCAATGCTTCCTTTATTACCTCTCTTTATGACAGGAGAGGAGAAATTGCTGTCCCATAATCCATAGAGATGGACCAGCTGACCCTTCCTTAAAATGATCAGCTGAGGTGCACAACATGCAAATATTAATCATTATAGTTTCCATTTCATGCTAAAACCATCTGAAATGTTAATAATGTTCAATAACGGGCTGTTCGACTGAACTCCCTCTAAATTCAGATTATGAGCGAAGTTAACTGATTTAAGTGCATTCAAGGCTCTGTATAATTCAGTTAGTAATGTTTGGTTGTACTGCAGCTTTAAAGATTATCAATAATAATTTTTCACTTTGAGGCAGCTGAGATTAATGATGGATGGAGGGAATTTTATTTCGGACATACAAATCCTAAACAAGGAGATAAAGAGTTGCACTGGATCACTAACCAGCCGGCAAATATAAGAAAATAAATTTTTATTTTATAGGCTGTGGGACAAATTTATTAAGTGGGGCAAATTATTGTGATGCTGCAATCACAGGGTGCAGTGTTCTATAATTTATATACAAAGACCCAGTCAGTTCGCTTCAGTAATTAGTAACCTTCATTCTGCCAGCAGCAGTGCAATTTAGTGGCTCCAGAACAGCAGTCACCTACCCAAAGTGTCAGTTACACACTTGTACTGATAACAACCCCCCTCATTCTAAATAATAAACAGAAGCAACGAGCACAACCACAGCAGGCGCAAGACATATATTTTTCTTTTTAAGAACAATTTGCTGTCAATTGCATGCCACAAACTTTGCAGATTAGTTTTGAATGATACATTTAAATATCTTCCTCCTGAAAGGGAAGCTCCTACACGTGCCATAAGGCCAGCCGCAAAAATACCCATGACCCAAGAATTTCAGTCACAAAACTAACACTGTGCCTCTTTAGTAAATCCAGTAGCTTTTTAACATCAATAGAAGGCTGTTGCAGACCATTAGTACATCTGGCCCTATATGCTCCTTCGTAATGAATGGTTATTTATTTATTTTTTACATGTTCTCATTTATATGACCTGCATAAATCAGCAGGGTAAGAACATACTGTGGTGAAGCAATGCCCTGTTTCCACTAGTACCTACTCAGCGTACCTTGACTCGATATGGCACGGTTTGTAGGCTTTTCCATTAGGTCCTGATGTCAGGTGCTTCTTTAGTACCCACTCAGCCGGGATTCCAAGCAATCGGAAAATGTGATGTCGAAGAACAGCGTGCCACTGACTGGCCAGGGAGTGTCGTCACTAGCGGAGTCACGAGTGCGACTCCTTCACCAGAGTCAACCGTGCCATTTTTAAAACCTGACAGCAAGACAGTGGAGGCACACCAACCAACACTGTGGTTGAATGAGGACGTGCAGCCGCTTCTTTGCTTGGTGGCAGATGTGAAATGAGAAAGTGTATCAGAATATCTCCAAGCTAATAGCCCCATTTGAGTCACATACAAATTATGTCAAGAGACTACTGCCCGCATTCCTATATCAACTCCACCCCCACTGAGGTGGTCCTCTATAGTAATGGAAATAAAACAAGATTGTGCCGAGTCGTGTCTAGCCACACTGAGTGGGTACGAGTGGAAAAGAGGTATAAGATGCACGTTTTGCAGTCCATCTTCTGCACATTGTAGTTTCAACACAGCAGACATCTGGTGTTACACTCGTTAAGGAGAGTAGTGTAAGGTTGTGCGTTATCGGCACAATGCTCTTCTTTTTCCCTAAGTGTTTGGAATACAATCTGAATATTTGTAATGTTAGCGGATATGTGAAAGAAGCAGAGGAGGACAGCTGAGAATAGATTGGTCAGAATATTACACACAGTAGCAGCAGGTCTTAGGTCCACCTAGTCTAAGTACTGTCAGACTCTGTGGATAAGGCAGTTTTGAGTATCTGGTTACCAGTCAAGTTGGGACACAAGTCGGGAAGATGAGTGTTCCAACTACAAGAGTCCTTCTTCAGCTGAACCAAACACACTGTGACTTCAGCTTCTACCAGAGAGCACTGATTAACAAATGTGTCAGATGGTGTCTTGGTCACATGTCTTCAATAATCAGATTTCATAGTCTTTTAAGAAAGGAACTAATACGAGCTAATGATTTTTATTTCTCTCTGTTCATTCTACGTGTCAGCTCTTACTCATCTTTTGATATGATTGCAGGTGCACAGTTTCACTGATGTCTGCTGGGATAAGTGTGTGGACAGTCCGGGCTCCAAGCTGGACTACAGGACGGAGACATGCCTGGTGAACTGCGTGGAGCGATTCATCGACACCACCCTGACCATCACCAACCGCTTCACGCAGATGGTGCAGAAGGGCACTTAATGATAATGGACTACAGTGGGACTGTATAGATAAAGTTTATATTCCTAAATTGATGAGAGATAATGTGAAGAAGTGTGAGTGTACATGCTTGTGACAGAGTTTGAGAGATAATGGAAAACTGCATGTGAAGTAAGAGGTCTTATATTGGGACTGGTATAGTCTCATAATGAGTAAACTGGAGTAGGTTCTCCAGTGCAGAGGGAATCTCTGCAAGCCTTGAAATGTTTGAAAGAGTTAATCCAATTTTTAAAGTTACCGATAAATCTTAAATGTTTACCTGAAAAATTAAATATTGTCTGATTCTTCTTTTCATCCACCTGCAACTAAAGATGATTTACTTTCTTAAAGCAGCAGCAAAGATTTGTCAAATACATTTGAAAAAGAAATGATTAACAATTATTGTGTAACCGAGACGACAGTAAGCAAGTAGAATACAGATCGATGTGCAATAGCAACAAATAACTTTAAAATTTTAACCCAGCTGCTTCTCAACTATATTCTATACATTTCTGTATTAAAAGCTGTGCAGAAAGCCTGGTTAGATCCAGCATACAGGAAAGATTTGGGTTCAGTGACAAGTTAAAATTAGTCACTTTCTTCACTGTACTACTGGGAAAATCAAGGCAGTACCAAATATCAATATCCAAAACACTTCTTCTGTATCAGGCAGCCAGAGGAAATCTATCTGAATAAAATTCTAACTTTAAATTAAAGCCGCAAGCGGCAATGATTGGGTCCTCGCACCTGGCACGAGTCGAGCCATTCTGCGCTTGGAGGTTGGCACGGTCGGGAGCGTCGCGGGCTCACCCAGTAGGCTACTCGTATCTCGTGTCGTTCAGCCGCCGAATGTCTTCCGTGCCCGCTAGGTGGCGTTGGCAAGTGCCTACTAATTACATGTCATGATGCTGTATGTAATGCCTGCACCCATCAATGAAAATTTAATGCTCATGGGATGATTATCAGTATACTGCTGATTTCCTGCCCCCACTAGGTAGTGTTATGAGTGTGATGCAAAGCTGGTAGATACGTGTGTCCAGACTCAATCTAGACCAGACACAGTCTCATGAAACATGAAGTTTAGGACAGATTGTCCAATGTATATTTGAGATGTAACATTTGATGTCCTGTGGTATATGATTGAAATCCCCAAATCAACGTGTTGTTATGGCAACACCATTGATTTTACAAAACCTTGAATAAATTTTGATGGGCTACTTGTCTAGATGAGCTGGAATGATTTTGGTCTCACTGGGTCAAATGCCCTGGGAGGAGTTCATTGAAATACAAGGCCTGAAAATGGCAAAAAAAATGCTGCAAAAATGACACCTTAAATTAAAGATGGATGACGTCCTGTTGGGTTTTGGTTATGGCTCTAAGAGACTTTTTTGCATGTCTGAGGATGTTACATGAGCCTGAACAATTTCAGATATGTAGATAAAATGTAGCTCTGGGGCTATGTATAAAACATGGTATTTTATGATATTTCCAGTTCCCACTAGGTGGCACTCTAACTTTTACTTAGTATAGGCATATCAATGCGTTGTGTTAACAAGAAGCCTTTTCAGTTGCTTGTTAACACAATTATCCTCTGTGTTGGCTCGCTCTTTTCTCTCTCTCTCTCTCTCTCTCTCTGTGGGTGCATCTCATTTTTGTTTACCTTTGTGCAGAGGTGGTCTCTCCTGGTTGCTCCGCCCATTTGTCAAGTGCTCACCTGAAGCAGATTACTCATTACTGATTACTCACCTGTTCCTCATGCATGCTGATCAAGATGGGCTATTTAAAGGCTGAAGGAGCCTCTCAGTTGTCATTGGATTGTTGTGTCAGAGTGAGATATGACTGTTGGCTCCAGTCATGTCTGTTTGCGTCCTTGTGGATGAAGCTCTCTCTCTGTGCAGACCTTGCCTTCCTTGGACCTTTTATAGCAATTGGTGTGAGTTTGTGTGAGTCCACGGACACATCATCAGCCCTCATCCTGCTAACAATTCTCGTGCATCTCTTCACTGAACAAACCAAGGTCAGTTGTGACTAAAAGCTGCTTCTGTGTCTGATCCACTGTTCAACAGTTTTTGTTCTTGAAAAATACCACCATGGGCACATTGAGAAATAATCTCAAAAGGAATATAAGGTTACAGTTGGATGGTTATAGAATGGTTAAAGACATGCATGTCTGTTCCTGGTCACTTCTCCTAAAGCTCAGAGCTCAAAGAAAGTGAACTTCAGAGCTGTCAGTTTAATTCAGCTTTACTGATATGACACCAAATCACAACTCTGCTACAAAACACTGACTAAACTCACAAGTGTGCTTAATAATCTGATGGTGGATGTTGTTGATGTGGCTCTGCCACGTGTCCAGAAACTGAACTACAAAACATGCATCTTGGCTACATTTGACACTTTGCCTGGTACTTTTGTGTTCTGTGGTGCTGTGTGGGCCTGGCCAACCCAAGGAAACACAACACATTACTAAGGTTTAAAAGAGAAATGCTGAAATGCTCCTTATGATCCTGCACATGTTTTGATGTCCTGCTGTGGAGGTGGTCCACTTTAAATCTCACCTTCATTAAGACTTTTAACATCACTGCCCCAAACAAAGGTGTAACCTGTGTACCTGAGTTACACTGCAACCTTCACTTTATACTGATCATTTCAATAAAGCTAATCATCTTTACATGGAGAGCACTTTTCTAAGCCAATGTTACAAAGTGCTTCACACAAATGAACAACTTCATAACAAGCAGCTTTTACAATATCAGTGTAACATTCAGAGGTCACCTGTGGGTTCAACATAAATGCCTAAACATGTTATTTTCTTACATTACGGCACGTTTACACACCACAGGACTGCATTATCTCCTTTAATAAGGATGCTCCAGAGTATACTATGGAAAAGCGGGTAATAAAGGAAGCACTGGATCACCTTTTCCTAATATTGGTTGAATTTGACCAGCTTTTATTATGATTGCCACATCTGCGATATGTCGACTGTCTGACCTTTAAATATGGAAGATTGTGCTGTCTGGTGTTGGTGCACCAGCTACCACTGTAGTGACACAGAAATAAGAATGGGTGGTCAAACTTTCTGCTAAAGCAGCTGCTGATACAAGGTTTAATGCAAAGAGGGATGTTTTCAGGGACAAAAATCTCTTGATGGGTTCACTGATCTGTGTGATGAAATAAGGTGCATGCATGATAATTTTATTACTGCATGACGGAAAAAGAAAAAGACAAAACCTGGTTTAAAGCAAAAATGATGTTCAATGATGAATTTATTGAAAGTGGGTCAAATCCAAACAAAAACACCTGTCTGAAAATGGAGGTACTGGTAATTTGAATGTTGGTGATCAAGGTGGTGTTGATGATATTGACCCTAATGGTGGTGTTTCCAATGAGGGTAAACATTCCAACAAAAGTGTCACCAGTAATGGGGTCAAGTACTGTTTCCTCTGTACAATTTAAAGCAGCAGCTGAAAGAGCTGCACTTGTTGCTCAAATGGCAGCTTTACAAGAACAACTGTTAAAAATGACAAAGGAACAGCTGGTGTTAGAAACTGAGCTAGCAGCATTGACTGCTATGTTGGTGATTTTGCAGGCTTCAGATGGACAGTGTCTCTCTCTGGCACCTATTGATGGCATGAACTCTTACTTTGAAAGGAAGAAGAGGAAACTGACATAAATTAATGCTTTTAATCCCATGCCAAAAAAATACAAGCCAGTAGCATGTAAAGTAACAGCAAAAGGACATGCCACTACCAAACAAACCGCAGAGAATGGATATGGATGTGTGGGACATGGTTGCAGAGGGTGGGATTACACGCCCCTACCGCTCCCCACTGATCATTGCTGCCAGCCCTGGGATGGGGGTTCCTGTGTGTCCCGAGGTTTATGGCCACAGGTCTTCTGAGCCCCTTGTGGGCTGCGGAGGCCCGGGTCCCCTCACTGAGGGCCTCTAGCGTTTCATGACAAACACGCACACAGACATATTGCAACATAACACAGCAAGATTGTGTATTAATTTTATCACCAACTGAGTAACAACACAAAACCTGGTTTAAAGCAAAAATGATGTTCAGTGATGAGTTTATTGAAAATATGGAAGTGGGTCAAATCCAAACAAAAACACATCTGAAAATTGAGGTACTGGTAATTTGAATGTTGGTGATCAAGCTGGTGATTATTGATCCTAATGGTGGTGTTTCCAATGTGGGTAAACATTTCAACAAAAGTGTCACCAGTAATGGGTCAAGTACTGTTTCCTCTGCACAAATTAAAGCAGCAGCTGAAAGAGCTGCACTTGTTGCTCAAATGGCAGCTTTACAAGAACAACTGATAAAAATGACAAAGGAACAGCTGGTGTCAGAAACTGAGCTAGCAGCATCGACTGCTATGTTGGTGGTTTTGCAGGCTTCAGATGGACAGTGTCTCTCTGGCACCTATTGATGGCATGAACTCTCATTTTCCCTTCCAGTACATGGTTGCAGAGGGTGGGCTTACCCGTCCCTACTGCTCCCCACTGATTGTTGCTGCCTCCCCTGGGATGGGGGTTCCTGTGTGTGGCCAGATGTCTTGGTGTGGCTGTTGGTCTGCTCCCTTGGGGGTTGTTGCCTGGGTGTGGCTTGGGCATCTTTGGCATGTGGAGGGGGGGCCCTGCTGGTTGGGCGGTTTTTGGGCACTCTTGGCTTGTGGTGGGGGGGTGGCCTACAGTGGGGCAGGCTGCTCATTGCTTCTGGCTCTCTGTGGCTCCTGCCCTTTGGCCTTGGGAGCTCTGTCTAGGGCCTTCCTCCTCTGGGGTCTGTGCCCAGTTATGTTTGGGATGTGTGCCGCAGGCCTTCTGCGGTCCTTTTGGGCTGCAGATGGTCCTCTGGGTCTTTCCCTGTTTGCCTCTAGATTCCAGGGGCATTGCTGCCACTTCTCGCCCTCACTGAGATTGTTTCATGACAGAAACACGCACTCACATACATTGCAACATAACACAGCCAGCGCGTGCGTGCTGTGTGTGTGTGTGTGTGTGTGTGTCTGCTCTTATGTGTATCTAGCTCTCTCTTCTGTTTTTCTTTTCTTCTCTCTCGCTCTCTCTCTCTATGAGAAGAGTAGCCTATAGAGAACCTATAGAGCTCTTCTTATAAAATCAAATATGTTTGGTACAAAAATGCATTCGGCTCATGATTCCGTTTGCAAAAGCTGCCAGACATGACACACCTATATAAGGAAAAAAAATGTTTTATTTAATGCTGTCAAAGAAAATACGCAGGACAGGTTCTCTTTATGCAGCTAAACCAGTCAGTGTTAAAAACAGAAGCCCTGCTGGTCTGAGATCAGTATCCTTTCCCCCTTTTAATCCCTTTTGACTGTTTCTGTTTCTCAGTAAAACAGCTGCCTGCAGGTTTCACTGTGCTCATTATATGGTAGTTTAGCCTTTGAACAGACAGATTCAGAATCATTAATAATAATTTAGACTGTTCTGCAATCTGGATATTTGAGACAGAAACAATAACAAAGCTGAATGTCTTAAAAGGCTTGTGCTGAAAAAGAATATTAGACTTCCTTCTC